>JBBGZY010003427.1:0-15000 GCA_037952925.1 Lithobates clamitans | reverse complement strand
TTTAGAACAGTCAAACCGAATCCGGCAATCCTTGGGGATAGTTCTCGGGCAGGTCAGATGATGGCAACTGTCCTAGGATATAAAACCATTTCTATCAGTACTTTTAAAGTGTGTTCTAGTGAGAAGCTGGTTCCCTTCCCTAAAAATTACTAGATCAAGAAAATGAATAGCTGAATAACTAAATTCATAGGTGAAATTAATCCCCCCACTCATTGGAATTCAAACGGGACATAAAAATGTTCAAAGATTCTATGTCACCCTCCCAAAAAAAGAAGCGACACCAAAAATGTAAATTTTCTTCTCTATTGATGTGCAGTGTCTGTTCCTCCCACAGCGCCATAAACAAATTAGCGGGGCTGGGAGCAAAATTTAGCTCCGACTATCTATTATCTCCCTAAAATACATACCGTATATACTCAAGTATAAGCCGACCCGAATATAAGCCGAGGCACCTAATTTTACCACAAAAAACTGGGAAAACGTATTGACTTGAGTAAGCCTAGGGTGAGAAATGCGCAGCTACTGTAAGTGGAAAATAGGGTCAACCATAGGCGTGTGCAAGGGGTGTGCCAGGCGTGCCTGGGCACACCCTAATCCTGGGATTGGCAACCTGTCAATGATGGGCAGGTGACAGGTAAACCACAACCCTTCCTTGCCGACCCTCAGAACCTGGACAGGAGAGGTGGAGTGGGTGGAATTTAGTGGAACCGGTCTGTATTTTCCTCCTGCAGCAGCTGAAAGTAGGCTTCTCCTCTCCCTTTTGTCAACATTCAGTTGCCACAGGAGGAAAATATAGGGGATCGGTACTAAAATACGCCACCCCGCCACCCCTCATTTCCCTGTTCCTCTTCCTTCTGTTGCCCGGGTCTCCCATGTGCTCCCTTGCTCCTCCTTCCTCCCATTGTTTAAGGATGGAGAGCAGGGAAGAGGCTGGTAAATATGTCGCATATGAGTTGGAGCTTTGGGGTGCACACCCTAATGCAATAGGCTGCGCACACCTATGGGGTCAACAATGCCCATTTGTAGGGATGAGCCGAACACCCCCCTGTTCGGTTCGCACCAGAACATGCGAACAGGAAAAAAGTTTGTTCGAACACGTGAACACCGTTAAAGTCTATGGGACACGAACTTGAATAATCGAAAGTGCTAATTTTAAAGGCTTATATGCAAGTTATTATCATAAAAAGTGTTTGGGGACCTGGGTCCTGCCCCAGGGGACATGTATCAATGCAAAAAAAGTTTTAAAAATGGCCGTTTTTTCAGGAGCAGTGATTTTAATAATGCTTAAAGTCAAACAATAAAAGTGTAATATCCCTTTAAATTTCGTACCTGGGGGGTGTCTATAGTATGCCTGTAAAGGGGCGCATGTTTCCCGTGTTTAGAACAGTCTGACAGCAAAATAACATTTCAAAGGAAAAAAGCCATTTAAAACTACTCACGGCTATTGCATTGCCGGTCCGACAATACAAATAGAAGTTCAATGATAAAAATGGCATGGGAATTCCCCACAGGGGAACCCCGAACTAAAATAAAAAAAAAAAAAATGATGTGGGGGTCCCCCTAAATTCCATACCAGGCCCTTCAGGTCTGGTATGGATAGTAAGGGGAACCCCGGCCAAAATTTTTTAAAAAAATGACGTGGGGTCCCCCTAAATTCCATACCACACCCTTCAGGTCTGGTATGGATTTTAAGGGGAACCCCACGCCAAAAAAAAAAAAAACGGCGTAGGGTCCCCCCAAAGATCCATACTAGACCCTTATCCGAGCACACAACCTGGCAGGCCGCAGGAAAAGAGGGGGGGACAAGAGAGCGCCCCCCCTCCTGAACCGTACCAGGCCACATGCCCTCAACATTAGGAGGGTGCTTTGGGGTAGCCCCCCAAAACACCTTGTCCCCATGTTGATGAGGACAAGGGCCTCATCCCCACAACCCTGTCCGGTGGTTGTGGGGGTCTGCGGCCGGGGGCTTTTCAGAATCTGGAAGCCCCCTTTAACAAGGGGACCCCCATATCCCGGCCCCTCCCGTGTGAAATGATAAGGGGGTACTGTACCCCTACCATTTCACTAAAAAACTGTCAAAAATGTTAAAAATGACAAGAGACAGTTTTTGACAATTCCTTTATTTAAATGCTTCTTCTTTCTTCTATCTTCCTTCATCTTCTTCTTCTTCTTCTGGTTCTTCTGGCTCTTCTGGTTCTTCCTCCGGCGTTCTCGTCCAGCATCTCCTCCGCGGCGTCTTCTATCTTCTTCTCCTCGGGCCGCTCCGCACCCATGGCATGGGGGGAGGCTCCCGCTCTTCTCTTAATCTTCTTCTCTTCTTCATCTTCTTCTTCATCTTCTTTTCTGCTTCATCTTCTTCTTATCTTCATTTTCTTCTCCGGGCCGCTCCGCATCCATGCTGGCATGGAGGGAGGCTCCCGCTGTGTGACGGCGTCTCCTTGTCTGATGGTTCTTAAATAACGGGGGCGGGGCCACCCGGTGACCCCGCCCACGTTACCTCAACTTCTTTGGTTGACCATGGCGAGGCCTGTTCTGAGTGGAACCTGTCCTGTTATATCGCTGTATGGTCTTGGCCACCGTGCTGCAGATCAGTTTCAGGGTCTTGGCAATCTTCTTATAGCCAGGCCAGTGATGGTGAACCTTGGCACCCCAGATGTTTTGAAACTACATTTCCTATGATGCTCATGCACTCTGCAGAGCAGTTGGGCATCATGGGAAATATAGTCCCAAAACATCTGGAGTGCCAAGGTTAACCATCACTGGCCTAGGCCATCTTTATGTAGAGCAACAATTCCTTTTTTAGATCCTCAGAGAGTTCTTTGCCATGAGGTGCCATGTTGAACTTCCAGTGACCAGTATGAGAGAGTGAGAGCGGTAACCCAAAATTTAACACACCTGCACCACATTCACACCTGAGACCTTGTAACATTAACGAGTCACATGACACCGGGGAGGGAAAATGGCTAATTGGGCCCAATTTGGACATTTTCACTTAGGGGTGTACTGACTTTTGTTGCCAGCGGTTTAGACATTAATGGCTATGTGTTGAATTATTTTGAGGGGACAGCAAATTTACATTGTTATACAAGCTGTACACTCACTACTTTACATTGTAGAAAAGTGTCATTTCTTCAGTGTTGTCACATGAAAAGATAGAAGAAAAGATTTACAAAAATGTGACTGAGGGGTGTACTCACATTCCTAAGCTGAAACCTCCAGCAACGGGTACAGGTGGCAAGCGTAGCCGTCTGCCAATCACCTGGGATTCATGCAAAGTCATCGATGTGCGGTGTTTTTTTTTTTTTTTTCTTCTTCTTCAAGTGTTGTTGTTGGTTGGGTTTTACTTGAACAATATTTACATGGAAGACTGTCATTGATATGGGGAAAAATTTGATCAGGTTTGGGATCTGAGGGATTTAAAAAAAGAATCATCCAACTAAAATGAGAGTTATGCCGCGTACACATGGTCGGACTTTTCGTCTACAAAAGTCCGACGGACGCCAACGGACCAAATCCGGCGGACAATTCGATCGTGTGTGGGCTTCCCCGGACTTTTCCAGCCGCAAATCTGACGGACTTTGGATTTGAAACATGCTTCAAATCTTTACGTCGTAACTCCGCCGAACCCAGAAATCCGCTCGTCTGTATGCTAGTCTGACGGACAAAAACCCACGCTAGGGCAGCTATTGGCTATCAACCTCCTTATTTTAGTCCGGTGTACGTCATCACGTACGAATCCGTCGGACTTTTGTGTGATCGTATGTAGGCAAGTCCGTTCGTTAGAAAGTCTGCCGCAAGTCCGTCAAAAGTCAGTCGAAAGTCTGTCGGACTTTTGTAGCCGAAAAGTCAGACCGTGTGTACGCGGCATTAGAAGGCTTTCCCATCCTCTTCACTCTTTCACTTGGGGGTTCCCTGGTTGCCTCAGCAGGATCCCTGACTCTCCCATCTGTGGACATTATTATCAGTCTGCTTCTTCACAGGAAGACTGGAACCTGAAACAGAAATAGAGAGACAAAGAGTCAGGGGCAGATGTGACCATCTCTACAATGTATATCTCCAGTAATTTGTGTTGCAGAGCATGGATGCTATCACTAATCACAAGCCCAGGTGTGAAATCTCAGGAGGTTCAGGAGAAATAGGAACACCACTAATAGTATGGAGTCTAAAAGTATTTATTTCATCATTAATGTCAATAGGAACAATTTAACATGTTTCTGGGGTCTAAAGTACTTGAATGCTTTATATCAGTCTATTTTTCTTTATGCTAAGAGTAATTTTACTTCTGAATCATTTACACAAAGTTTCAACCTTACCCCAACCCTATCTTCAGCCTAATACTAAGCTTCAACCTTACCCTAACCCTACCTTCAACCTGTCTCCCAAACCCTTATACCTAACACTAACTTTCAACCATATTCTAACCCTACCTTCACCCTGTCCCCCAATCTATATAACTAACATTAACCTTCAGCATCACCCTAACCCTACCTTCAACTTGTCCCCTAATCCTTATACCTAACATTAACCTTCAACATCACTCTAACTCTACCTTCAACCTCTCCCCTAATCCATATACCCAACATTAAGCTTCAACCTCACCCAACCCTACACTCAAACTGTCCTCCAATCCTTATACCTAACACTTACCTTCAAACTTACCCTAACCCTACCTTCAATCTCTCTCTCAATCTGTATACCTAACACTAAATTTCAACCTTACCCTAACCCTGCCATCGACCTGTCCTCCAATCTGTATTCCTAACACTAAGCTTCAACCTTACCCTAATCCTACCTTCAACCTGCCCTCCAATCCTTACACCTAACATTAAGCTTCAACCTTACCCTATAACCCTATCTTCAACATGTTCCCCAACCCTTATACCTAACACTAAGCTTCAACTTACCCTAACCCTACCTTGAACCTGTCCCTCAATCTGTATACCTAACACTAAGTTTCGACCTTAACCTAACCCTACCTTGAACCCGTCCCTCAATCCGTACACCTAACACTAAACTTCAGCCTTACCCTAACCTTACCGTCAACCTACCCCCTAATCCCTGTACCTAATACTAAGCTTCAACCTGGTCCAAATCATTTGATGGAGGGGGGATTATGGTGTGGGGGGTTGTTTTTCAGGGGTTGGGCTTGGCCCCTTAGTTCTAGTGAAGGGAACTCTTAAGGCATCAGTACACCAAGACATTTCGGACAATTTCATGCTTCCAACTTTGTGGCAACGGTTTGGGGATGGACCCTTCCTGTTTCAACATGAATGCGCACCAGTGCACAAAGCAAGGTCCATAAAGACATGGATGAGCGAGTTTGGGGTGGAGAAACTTGACTGGCCTGCAGAGAGACCTGACCTCAACCCGATAGAACACCTTTGGGATGAATTTTGAATTTTGGAAGAAAGGTCAAATGTTCCCATAGACACACTCCTAAACCTTGTGGACGGCCTTCTCAGAAGAGTTGAAGCTGTTATAGCTGCAAAGGGTGGGGCCAACTCAATATTGAACCCTACGGACCAAGACTGGTATGTCATTAAAGTTCATATGCCTGTAAAGACCCAATACTTTTGACAATATAGTGTACTATATATCAGCCTCATAAGAAGTCAGGTAATTGGTGGCAAAAAAAAAAAAAAATCAGACAGAACTGATCTGGAAATGTTAATTCAGTTTACACAATGCCAACCTTTATGTGACATCTGCTCCTTAAATGCTCAGGGCCACCTACCTCTCTTTCTTGGTTAGATAATTGTTCAGCCACCTCTGTAGTACGGGATCCTTTATATTCCCCATTGTCTCTCATCTTCTGGAACTGAGAACTCAACGGCAAAATCAACAATAAGAGAAAAGAGACCAAAGACACCAGAAAAGTCCACCTGCTACATGGAAGACCTGTCCCCAGCATGTTGTCCTCTTCATCACCAGGATCTCTAATATTCAATTCCCTTTTTACACACTCACTTTCTTCCAGAATCCATGTCTACGTATCTGGGTGTTTGCAGGATGACTCCCAATGTTATCATAAGGAATCGTTATGAAACCAGAATTATAATTCATATTTAAATATATGTTAATGATATATTTCAGTAGGCCAGGTATCTATGGTTTACCATGAACTGAATCTTTCCCTACATTACATGAACTCCATGCAGCATATAGCCACTTGTCTTCAATCGAGGCAGGGAGTGGTGCCTTTCCAACACCTTCCATGTGTGGTCCTGGAGGGTTTCAGGCTGTTACGTAGTGAAATAGATCAGACCAATCGTCTGGTGGGTATCTGTCCCCTTTTCTAATTAGGGCTAATCAGGTGCATGCACGAGGTGAAATACCACACTGGGCCTGTGTTCAGATACGTGATAATCCTTTATTCTTCCTGCTTACACAGGGTTTTTATATCTGAGTGAGCGAGGGAGTACAGCACTAGCATAGCGTCATCTAGAAACTACCCTGTTTCGCTGAAAATAAGACCTAGCGTGATTGTCGGTGATGGCTGCAATATAAGCCCTACCCCCCAAATAAGCCCTAGTTAAAGTCCTTGTAGGTCTTATTTTCAGGGTAGGGCTTATTTTCAGGGAAACAGGGTGGGGCTTATTTGGGGGGTAGGGCTTATATTGCAGCCATCACTGACAATCACGCTAGGTCTTATATTCGGGGAAACAGGGTAGTAGCTTGATTGGTCATGTCCATATAAGGTGAGCTTCTTCCAACCCCTTGGATGTCATCATCTTGGGTGTAGCCTCTCTGTTGGCTAGTAGTCTTAGTTATGCGTTCTTTCATTCGATGGGAGGGGGGTGCTGCTGGCGGCCATTTTGAGCAAGGAATTAAAGAAGCACTTTGTTGATGTGAAAAGAAGAAAGCTGACCGGTATGCAAGCTAAGCCAGGGATGCAAAGGGATTAATAATAAAAGTCTGCTGTTGTACTGAAACATGATACCTCACACGGGCAGTGAGAGAAACTGAGAGCAGCCAGGTTTTTACACGTACACAAGCAGATAGAAAAATAGACATTTGATATACATACCGTGTTTCACCGAAAGTAAGACATCCCCCGAAAGTAAGACCTACTTCCAATTTTGCGTCTCACTGTAATATAAGGCATCCCCCCGATAATAAGGCCTCCCCGATAATAAGGCCCCCGAAGCTACCCTAAAGCGTCTGACTCCTCTGGACCGTAGCGGCTGGCGCCGCCGCGCAGCTCACTGATTGGCCACAGCGCAGCCGGAGCTTTTCAGGCAGTGCGAGGTCACTTTAAATCAGAGAGCCCGCACCGCCGCCAGGACAAGCTGCCGTCTTCTGCTCGCTCTGCCCTGACGGAGTCTGACTGACACAATTAGACAGTGAGTGAGTCGGGCACATTGTGTGGAATCTGGCTGGCACAGATACAGGGGTGGGGGGGATGTCTGGTAAAGGGGGGGGTGGAATGTCTGGTGAAGGTGGGAGGGGGTAGAGACTAAATAATCCACTGTCCACTGGCACAGGGGTGGGGGGGAGGTGGACTCACTTAAAATGACACAGGGTGGATTTGAGGGGGGGAATCAAAATGGCACAGGAGGATCAGAAGGGGGGGGATCAAAAATGGCACAATAAATGTGTACCATATTCTTCTTCATGGAAAAATAAGACATCCCCTGAAAATAAGACCTAGCGCATCTTTGGGAGCAAAAATTATTATAAGACACTGTCTTATTTTCGGGGAAACAGGGTAGTAAAATATGCATTTTACCTAATCCATCACAGCAGCTCACTGTCTTCCATCCACACAGGTTATGGGGCAAGGAAGTAGTGTAGGGGGATTTATTAACAGAGGGGATCCATTAACCACTTGACCCCTGCATAGGTTTTAGCCCCTTCGTGACCAGGCCATTTTTTGCTATTCAGCACTGCGCTACTTTAACTGCCAATTGCACGGTCGTGCAACGCTGTGCCCAAATTTAAATTTTTATCATTTTTTTTTTAAAACAGATAGAATTTTTTTTTTGGTGGTATTTGATCACCACCGTTTTTTTGATTTTTTTTTTTTTGGGATATAGATGAATAATAAAAAAAAAAAGTTGGAAAAAACCCAATATTTTCTACTCTGTTATAAAACACCCAATAAAATCAAATGTCTTCATAAATTTAGGCCAAAATATATTCTTCTACATTTCTTTGGTTAAAAAAAAAAAAGAAGTATATTGGTTTGTGTGAAAGTTATAGCATCTACAAACTATGGTGTATATACCAGGGGTAATGAATTAATTAACGGAGGTCCAATCAGTAAAAATTCCTCCAACTGAGGTCCAAATCATGTTTGTGTGATGACTCAGATCCTTCACTTCACAGTCCCCTCCTCTAAAATCACAATCCCATTCTTACATCAGATCCGATCAGATCAAGACTGGGGGGGGGGGGGGGGGGGCAGCTCCTAAATGGCAGGACTGCGGTGGTCTGGATAAGACATTCGGTCCGGATCCGGACCATGGTCCGCCATTCAGTGATGCCTGGTATATACAGTATATTTGATCCTGATGTACTGACGGCCGATCTCATTTCTTGAGGCGCTAAAACCCCAAGACAGTACAAATACCGTATATACTCGAGTATAAGTCGTTCCGAGTATAAGTTGAGACCCCTAATTTACCACAAAAAAAATGGGAAAAACTTATTGACCCGAGTATAAGACGAGGGTGAGAAATGCACAGCTACTGTAAGTGGAAAAGAGGGTCAACAGTGCCCATTTGCAGCATTACTGTGCCCATTTGCATGCCTCACTGTGCCCATTTGCAGCCATAGGTCCCCTGAACTTCAAATTCGGTAGTTGAGGGTTCCTAGATGCCCCCTAGCTGCAGCCAAAATTTGGGGTCTTTGAACCCAAAGGGTCCCGAAATGACATTGCTGCAGATAGACACAGTTGACCAAATTTGGGGCCCCGTATCTTGGGGCCACTTAGTGCTAAGAACCCCAAATTTGGTGTGCAAACCCAATGGAACTAGCACCATAAAATTTCCAAAGCTGGGCTTTCTAGCACCAAGCGGCCCCGAGATAAAGGGCCCCAAATATAGGTTCAGAAAATGTCAAGCACTTTTTTGCAGCAGAGAATGACATTTTCCGAACCAGTTTTGCGGCCCCGCATCTCAGGGCCACTTGGAGCTAGGAACCCCAGCTTTGGATATGTTATGGTACCAGTTCCACTGGGTTTGCACACCAAATTTGGGGTTCCTAGCACCAAGTGGCCCTGAGATATGGGGCCCCAAAGTCGGTTCAGAAAATGTCAAGCACTTTTCTGCAGCAGAGAATGACATTTTCCGAACCGATTTTGGGGCCCCGTATCTCGGGGCCACTTAGTCGGTTCGGAAAATGAATTTTTTTGCTGCAGAAAAGTGCTTGACTCCGTTAAAGTCGAGGGGGGCACTTTCAGCACATAAAAATGTGCTGAAAAATTCGACTTATACTTGAGTATATACGGTACCTCCCAAATGAACCATTTTTTTTGAAAGTAGACAGTCTGAGGTGTTTAGCAAGCGTATGGCGAATTTTTGGAAGCTATAATTTGTCAAATATTTTTAAAAATGAAAAAAAAAAAAAACGTATTTCTTGCTTTTTTTTTTTTTTCTTACATACCGTCACCAATGCTGTACAGTATTATCATGTGACTGGTGTGGCGGTGATCGGGGACACTGACTGGTGTTAGTATGTTAATAAAAAATTTAAATAATTTTTTATTACATTTTTCAGACATTTTTTTTTTTTTAACTCTTATTTTTATACTTTCATCAGAGTAGTTCAGCGCCACCATAGTAACACTACTACTCTGGGGGGAGGGGGGGTGATCTGGAATTTTTTTTTTTTTTTTTTACACTTCGCTGTTACAACGAAGAGCATTGTAACAAAGTTTAACTGTCCTGAGTGGGTTAACCATTCACGACAGCTGTGATCACTAGTGATTTGTGATTGGCTACAGCTAATCACATGGTACAGGGTGCCCTGTTTGTCCCAGGTACCATGTGATAGCTGTGGGCCAATCACAGCATAGTCAACACAGCTGTTATGAATGAATTTATTCATAACAGCTGTGTTGTCATTGTGGTCATGTGATTGCATAGCGAACACATGATCACCGGTCCCCGAGTACCGGGATCCGCAATCCGCTTTGTCCGGCGGACACAGCGATTGTGTGGGGGTTTGTGGCACCCACCTTAGCCCAAGCAGGCAAAATGACGTACTATATATATGTGATTTTACCTACACATGCTGACCTGCCGCAGTATACGAACTGTGGCTGGTCAGCAAGTGGTTAAAGAGGAAGAAAACCCTCTGAAAAAAGAAAATACGCTCTGCAAGACAAAGGCATAATGAGCTAGTATGCATAGCAATCACCATCCCATTCTTACATCAGATCAAGACTTGGGGGGGGGGGGTAAAGCCAGCACCTAAATGGCAGGACATACTAGCTCATTATGACTTACTTACCTGAGATCGAAGCCCCTGCAGCGGTCCTCGTTCCCCTCCTCCGTTGCCCCCATGTCTCCTGGAGTGACTTCCGTGTTTGCGGACTGCGGCTGTGTGACTGGCCAGAGCCGCGATGACGTCACTCCCGCGCAGGCGCACAGGAGCCGCCAGTGACGGCACGATCGCCCCCGGAAATAGCACGCTCAGTGCGCCTGCGACATAGACATGGGTACAGTCTTTCTTGCAAATATCTCCTAAGCCATGTAGGTTAAGGAGATATTGCAAGCACCTACAGGTAAGCCTTAATCTAGGCATACCTGTGGGTGAAAGTTGTCCCTGAGGGTTTACAACCACTTTAACCATGGGGTGGCCACAAACTTTAGAGCAGTGGTCTCTAAACTGCGGCCCGGGGGCCAGATACGGCCCTTTGCTTGCTTTTATCTGGCCCTTGGGGCACTATTTCATCCACTGATGAACAATGGAACACAGTTCCTCCCAATGTCACCAACCATGGGGCATATTTTGTCCCAATGACACCAATGATGGGGCACAATTAATTCCACTGAAACAAATAATGGGGCATTATTTCTTTCCCACTGAAGTCAGGACTTTTTCCTCTCCCACTGGCCACAGTCTGCCCCCCCCCCCCCAAAGTCTGAAGGACAGTCAACTAGTCCTTTTTTTTTTAGAAATTTTGGAGAGCCCTGCTGTAGAGAATTCATTTCACTGCAAACCCTCACATCAGTTTCAACAGAGCCCCGACTGTGAAAGTGAGCTGATGATGGACTCAAGTGCCCTTCTCTAAATTCCCTTCCAATGCCAGCGATTCGCTGTGAATGGTCTCCTATGCAAAATACCATATTATTGGAGCTCCTCTCCGACGGTCAAATGGCTCAGACCAATTCCCGTAGGGATGATAAAACTGCAGCCCATTGTTTGAAGACTGGTAAGGTCCAAGGGAGATTGGCATAGGTCAAAGTAGCCTGAACATGTTTCCCGAAAGGTGGCTTCCTCAGGACGATATAGTGGATGCCACCTACAACGAACTAATTGTAACAATGACAAGCCTCCATCCCTGATATGTATACAACAAAAGGAGGAAAGAAAATGGGACTTTACAGGAGGCAAGTCACTGAATGCATACCTTATTCAATTCATTTATAAAATGTTTTGATAATAACAATCACATCATAGAGGGTGTCAATTCTGTAATGCAGGACACAATACAATGTAATACATTTGCATGAATATGTAATAGTTATACAGAGTAAGATAAAACATAATAAGCATTATAGTTACAAAAGGACACTCATCCAATCATAAAAGTTCAATGAACATAATCGATTTTTTCATGGTGAGGCAAAATTGTCTAAGCACCAGTTCGATATAACTCGACGCACGTTTCATGGCTCATGCCAATCATCAGGAGTAAAATGCTCTGAAATTAAATCAGTAATATCTATAAGTATAGGATATCCTCTAAACGGGAGAACAATCTCTCAAGCTAAAGTGATGTATGCCGAGTACACACGAGCGGACTTTCTGGCAGACTTGGTCCGGCGACTGACTCTGTCGGACAATTCGATCGTGTGTGGGCTCCAGTGGACTTTTGTTTCCCAAAAGTCAGACGGACCTAGAAATAAACATGTTTCAAATCTTTCCGACGGACTCGAGTCCGGTCGAAAAATCCGCTCGTCTGTGTGCTAGTCCGACGGACAAAAACCGATGCTGGGGCAGCTATTGGCTACTGGCTATCACCTTCCTTATTTTAGTCCGGTCGTACGTCATCACGTACCAATCGTCGGACTTTGGTGTGATCGTGTGTAGGCAAGTCCGTTCCTTCCGAAAGTCCGTCGGAAAGTCCGTCGGACCAGTCCGGTTGAAAAGTCCGCCTGTGTGTACGCGGCATTACTTACAGTACGGCCATATGGTGATGCCCCAACCTTAAATCCAAGGGAAGAAGAGGGACAAGGATGATGATCTCCCCGGGGCTGAGGTGAGGAGTCCCATCCAGACCAGAGACAACAGCCAGGTGAAGACCAGGTGACCATGTCACGACCATGTGAATCTGGTGTTTGCTTAACAGTCCACACTGCTCTGCAAGGGTAGGAAGATGAAACCATGTGAAATGAATGTGTTGAAGTAATGAAATGAGCCTTTTCCTGTGAATGAGTGAAGAGATGAATAGTGGTGATGTGAAGTGTATGAGCTAAAAAAAAAAAAACAAACTAAAAAAACTACAACTAAAAAACATACCCGCTAAAAATGAAACCAAAACCAACAATGGATGGTGGACTGTGTAATGTGAGAACTAAAAATAAACCCAAAAAGATGTTGTGATGAATGTGAGTCAAACTAAATTACATCCTCAGGAGGATAAGCGCCTATGAAGATTGAAGTTTACTGACACGACACCAAAATTTACTGGCACAGACAGTTTTTAATGACATTTCCAAAAGTTACAAAATTACAGTTACAAATTTCAGTATTTAGGTTACGAACAAGTGCAATATACAATTAGTAATGTGATTTAAGGTAGATATTAAGGCAAAAATTTTTTTTTATTTTATTTTGGATATAGTTGGTAAGTAGCTCAGGGACAGGACTCAGGAGGGGAAATAAAAATTAGAATGGGCGACACGCGCACAGGAAACTGACTCTCACCGTGACAGCAGTGTGCGACAGCACAGATCACTGACAGGGCACGTTCCCCCCTGAGTGACAGCCTCTTTCCACACCAGGTGGTCCCCTCAGTCCACTCCAGCCCAAACAGCACTGAGAGTCCCACTCCCAGCTTGCCTTGCTCCCATCCCGCAGACCCACACACGAGGGCTCCAGGCTCTGTTTGTTCTTGCGTTTAGATTAAAGGAGAAGTCCAGCCGGAGCTCGTTTGGGTGGGCTTCTCTATGGGTCACAATTCGTTTTGCACTCCTGTGACCCGGTTTCAGCAGAGAGCAGTCTGAAGTCTGCTCTCTGCTGACTTCACCAATATCAGTCCAGGCACCTCGTCACTCCGACTCTGAGAGTCCGGATCCGCCAGGTGCCTGGACTGATAGCCGGCTCAGCCTTTCAGCGAGCTGCTCCCTGCCCCTCCACAGCTCGGCGCTCCAATGAGCGTGGAGGAGCAGAGCAGGGGAACTGCTGATTGACAGGCAGCAGCTCTCTGCTAGGGGAGCAGAGAGAACCGAGGCATTGAATTGATGGTGTTCGATCGCTCGGTTTTTCAGTGAAGAGGCTCCGGGGGGAAGTATGAATCTGCAGTAACCCCGATTCCCATACTTCTTTTTTAAAGTGTTTCTTTATGTTTGAGCTTTGGATGTAGAGGTGAAGGGTTGTCAGGCAATTAGAACTGCATTCCAGGCTGGTTGGGCTACACGTTTTGTGTGGAGTCCCAGCCAAACAGGAACCAGTGTGCCCAGTGAAAATTTCAGTGACCCTTACAATATCTTAATCCAGGGCCCCTCTTTGGTTTTGTGTTTGAATTAAAGTATCTACAGACAAAGATTTCTGTTTTTCCCAGTTTTGGATGTAGAGGTGAAGAGTTGTCAGGTAACTAGGACTGCATTCCAGGCTGGTTAGTTGGTGGTTTCTTCATCACTGCAGATCTTGTCTTCAGGTCTCCAACACAAAGACAGATGCACAATCACAGGGGTTAGAACCCTTGTCCAATTTGTATTCCTGTCTGTGACTCCACAGTGGGGCAAGGGGGGGGATCCTCCCTATATGTCCTGGTGGGCCAGAAAAGATGTGAAGTTGTCTCCAAGACAGGAATAAAGGGGAAATCTTCCAATGGGGACACCTGCTCCGAAGACAACAGTCGAAGAAGGAAATTCCTTTGGAGAGATTCCTTCTCACTTCTTGTTGTGTCTCTGGGATAAGAAGTGAGGGAAAATTGTAGAGATCAAAATAAAAAATAAATAAAATAAATGAACCCTTAGGCTTAGGGTATGACCCACAGTAGCTCAATCGGCCTCCCTATGTCCAGTAAAAGGTCTGTTGATGGGGGCTTGGACTTGTAATGAATTGTCAGCTGATACTATTGCTGTGTGCATAGTTGCTATGCACTGTATACGATTACACTGAATTTTGATGTATTGATACATTTATGGTGAACTTGATACTGTTAGTTATGATGTCTTAAAGTGACAGCGCACCTATTTTGGGGAAATGGGTCCTTCTCTCTGGTATGTGGATATTTTTGGCGTGCTGCTGTTACAGGATATTGGACAGTTCATGTTTGCACACTGAGCGTGGGAAAATCTGTTTTTGTTGTATATGGTCACAGCAGCACAAGGTGATGAAGCCGGGCGCTCGGGACTCCGGTGCCGTCACTCTTTGATATCAGCCCCGGGGTGGATGAGATGAACAGCGTGTCAAATGGCAGAGTCTACAATCTATAGGAATCCTATCTGCAGGATTAATGTGGCCGACGATGTCTTCTTCGCGTTGTTTTTCTGATTGTTCTACCGATTCCTTATGTTCCAGAGAACTCTGAGGGGAGGGAGAGAGAGAGAGAGAGAGAGAGAGAGAGAGAGAGAGAGAGAGAGGGGAGAGAGAGAGAGAGAG